>BPLR01006754.1:0-38429 GCA_021605095.1 Caerostris extrusa
TTTCTTGGGCTATTCCAGCTAGAAGACCGACTCGAGTGCCTTTACTGACAGAACGACATCGCTTGCAGCGACTCTCGTGGGCACGTGAGCATATCGGTTGGTCCCTAGATGAATGGAAAAATCGTGGCCTGGTCCACGCGAGTCACGACAGCTGGTAAGAGCTGATGGCAGGGGGTTCCTCGAGTGCAGACCCCACGAGCCATGGACCCAAACTGTCAGCAAGGCACTGTTCAAGCTGGTGGTGGCTCCGTAACGGTGTGGGCTGTTTTTCATGGCATGACTTGGTCCTCTGGTGCGACTGGACAGAACATTGACTGGAAATGCTTATGTTCAGCTACTTGAGATCACTTGCAGCCCGTCATGGACTTCATGTACCCAAACAACGATGGGATTTTATGGATGACAATGCGCCATGTCACCGGGCCACAACTGTTCGCGATTGGTTTGAAGGACATCCTGGACAATTCTAACGAATGATCCTGGCCACCTAGATCGCCCGACATGAATCCCATCGAGCATTTATGGGACATCGTCGAGAGGTTTGTTCGTGCCCAAAATCTTGCACCATCAACGCTTTCACAATTATGGACGTCTATTGAGACAGCATGGCTCAATATTCCTGCTGAAGACTTCCAACGACTTGTTGAGTCCATGCCACGTCGAGTTGCTGCACTTCGCCGGGCGAAAGGAGGCCGACACGATATTAAGAGGTATCCCATGACTTTTGTCACTTCAGTGTATATTATTGTATTACCTACCACCATCATCATCAGTGTCGCAACAGCCCCATTGTGGGTCAAGGCCGTCTACCTACTAGCTGATTTCGAGAAGAGAGATATTTTCTTTTCTTACGGGGTAGTGAGATCAACACTATATCCTACAGCCATATTACACCGGGACCTACTGTTTAAAGAGAATTTCGAACCCCTACAATCCTCCATGACGCCGGCGGGACTCGAACCCGAAACCTGCGGGCACCGAGAGCTAACTATTCGGCCATCAGGCTCCCTAGTAATTATAAGGCTCCTATGAAACGTTATATATTTAGCATTCAGAAAACGAGGAGTCTCGACGACGTTTGTGTTGTTCAGCTTCTTGCCTTGTTAGTCGAACTATCTGGAGTTTTCCAGTTTTTCACCCCTATGATACGCAAATAGTTCTTCCTAAAAGTCCTCCTGGACCACATTGCCCTCCTTCTTCAGCGACATGGAGCCAAGTCAGACTTTTACCCACAGAATGCTCCATCAAAAGCAAAAGCTGCCTCTACCCTACCCTCCTTCCTGAGGTGGTGGTATGGACGTTTGTGAGTGGTTCGGAATCCATGTTAAACAGTAGATCCCTTTCTAATTAGCCTAGAGTGTACATAAAATGACAGTAGAGCGACAAACCAAACCAAACCTTCCCTTGAGGATACGACAACCACAACATTATTTCGAATGGCGCTATAATAGTGCTAAGTATGTAGCAGATTCAGCGTTATACAGGGAGAGGCTGACAAGACTGTATTTACATTCTGAAATTACGATTTTTTGTTCAAACACACTCAAGAACAAAATATGGACGAGAAGATTATCATCCTCTTCCTAAATTACAACTGAAGGACTTTTATGTCTAGTGATTTAACATGCTCTTCATAGGAAGGTATGTAGCAAATTCAGCAGTTACACAGAGAAGGCTGCGAGACTGTATTGGCAACCCGGTTTTGATTGAATAACGCCCGGGATGAAATATGGGGGAGATGCTTTTCATACACTTCTTCTCCTCATGAACTGTAGTGGATGAAGTTTTAGGTATTTTTAATACGCTTTTATTAGTTTCACCTGTATGTTTGTTTGTAACTGACTCTTTGGGCTCGATTTGCCCCTACTTTAAGCCATCCGATTTAATTTAAACGTTGTAGATTTATCAAGGACCGACGACACTAAAACATTTTGATAAGTTTATTATCTCATCATGATTAGGATTGCCAGGATTAGTGATTAAAACACACAGTCTTTGAAAAAGTCATCTTGATCGGCGCATAATTTTCCCCCTGGAGATCTTCTTCTCTTCATACACTATATAAGCTGCAAAGAAACATTTACAGGCATCTTTCAGACATTCAAATCTACGTGACAGCCGGCACAATGGATAACGCGCCTGGTTAAGAGATTCCTGTTCGAATCCTGGCTGGCTCGACATATGCGCATTTAGCCTTTGTTTTACTCACAATTAAATTATTGTAAGAACCAGTTTCTCCGTACCGGGACACTCTTTTTAAATATTATAGTTTAAAAACACTAAAAACATGCTTTTAGAGTTAATCAAAACTAAAAAGTAATAAATAAATTAATAGTTTAAAAAAAAAACTAAAAACACGGTTTTAGAGTTAATCAAACTAAAAAATAATTGTTCATAAGAATAAAATGACTGACGAGAAAATGAATGTCACTGTTCTAATAGCGTGGGGTGCTTTGTACGACATTTTTAAACTAACTCTACATTTCCGAATGAAACTAGTGACAAATTATAACGATTGATATCGATCACATTATTTAACATAGAATTAGCTATGAGAGGTTCAGTTTGGTTTTTCTTGTTGGGTATCAAACCCCTTTCTTTATTTTAAAACCTAACACGTTATCCACCAAAGTGGATGATTTGTTATAAGTCAAAACTCTTTTAAATGTTTCCAACAATTCGTTATATTCTGCGATAATTACATTTGCATTGAATTGGAAAGTATTTCGTGATCTGGGCTTTTAATTTTACGTTACGTAAGGTAAAATCTACCACTTTTACTTTATAGACACATTAAATTAAGTTTAACATTACAGGTGGGCTGACAAGTCCGTAGGCGGACAAATAGATGACGCTACTAGTATTAAATCCATTTAATTTTTAGATAGCCCTAACCTTCAAAAGACACGTGTATAAATTTGACAGCTGTTGCACTGTTAGTATGTGAGTTATAGCATTTTTAGTGTTCATTACGTGCAGTCCCACTCGGCTGACTGTCGATTGGACTCCGGCGTGAAATGAAGGAGCCATGTTTCATCCATTGTCACATATCGATGCAAAAAATTCGGCTTTTATTACGATTGAACAGCTCCAAACACTGCTTAGAATCATCAATTCGTTGTTGTTTTGGGTGGATTGTGAACAGAGCTTTCGCATATCCAAATATTCCTTCACGATATGTCCAACACGTTCCTTTGATATCTTTAGGGTCTCAGCTATCTCCAATCAACTTCACTTTACGGTTATCAGAAATTATTTTGTGGAATTCTTTGATGT
Source organism: Caerostris extrusa (assembly GCA_021605095.1). Lineage (NCBI taxonomy): Eukaryota > Metazoa > Arthropoda > Arachnida > Araneae > Araneidae > Caerostris > Caerostris extrusa. Next base: position 3,277 of record BPLR01006754.1, read on the forward strand.
TTTGGTCGGTAACTGCCTCTTTGGGGCGTCCACTGCAGCATCGTCCTCGGTGCTCATTTCGCCTCGTTTAAATTTACCAAACCACTTCTCTACGGTTGATTTTCCTGGTGCAAAGTCCGAATAATGTTTATCAAGCCAAGACTTGGCTTCAATAGTATTTTTGTTTCGCCAAAAAGCAATGCTTTATTAACACACGAAATTCCTTTTTATCCATTTTCGAACTTAACAAAGAGTTGCTTCACTAAAAATGCTACAGCTCACATACTAATAGTGCAACAGTTGTCAAATTTATACACGTGTCTTTTGAAGGTTAGGGCTAACTAAAAATCATATGGATTTTAATACTAGTAGCGCCATCTATGTGTCAGCCTATGAACTTTTCAGTCCACCCTGTAAACATTTGTTATAATTTTACAAACTGCTATTTACCATATTCAAACAGGATGTGTCGCTTATTTCTTTAATGAAACGTACACATGTTACACTAAATGGTAATTAAACTACATTTAATTAATTAAATAATTAAATAAAAACACTGGTCTTGAGCTAATGGTTTAATAATAAATAGTAAGTTAAGTTAAAGTAAATAGCAAGCTGGGGCCTGAATGGTCAAGTGGCTAGCGCTCTGTCGCTAGCTGTAAGGTTTCGGGTTCGTGTCCCAGCGTTGCCATGGATGTTTGTAGTGGTTCGGATTCCCTATAAGATTCCCGGTCTCTTATGACTGTTGAGCGTTGGGCTTAGAGCTGACAATCCTACCCTGTAAAAAAAAAAAAACATCGCTCGTCTCGAAATCTACCGGCAGGTAGACGGCCTTAACCCACACTGGGCTGTTGTGCCAATGATGATGATGAAATAGCAAAAGCTAATAATGATATTAATGATTGATCAATGTTGCTAAACTATTATGTTTACTGACCACATTAGTGGGGTTAAAGTGATTCTGTGCCAAAGGTTTTCGTTTTGAGCCCCAGATGCCTAGAATGTTTGTAATGGTTCGGAATCCACTTTAAACAGTAGGCCCCTGTCTAATATGGCTGTAGAACGTTGTGCGTAGTACTTGCGGCTCTAGCCCTTAAAAAAGAAAACATCTCCCGTCTCGAAATTTGCCAATAGGCAGACGACCTTCTCTCACCATGGAGTTGTTGCGTCACTATTGATGATAAATCACATCAGTAATGATGGCACCAGGAAAAACTTCGAATAAAATCGCATTTTTATAATCTAGAATCATAATACAAGAGGGATATTTATTTTTTTATAATTCAACGCATATAATTATATTGTATGTTGTCATATTTTTAATATCATCATTACTGTAAAAGGCTTTTTAAAATGCGTAAAATAATTGATTATGCGATTATTTTAAGCATCTATGTTTCATATGCAATATTCCATGCAATATTCCATGCCATGCAATATTCCGTAATCTTTGTTGATTTGGGACATGCGTATTAACCGTATGCCAGCAATTGATTACTCTTAATAACCTCAGTGTGAAGAATTTTTGGCATACCGTATTTTAGACTTCCGTTAACTTTTTCTCCCTAGCGCGCATGCTCTAGGCAATTGCGCATGCGTATCTGTAATAATGTTTCCTATGAGCATGCGCTAGGGAAAAAAGCTACTGGACGTCCAAATACGGTATGCAAAAACTTTCTCTAATATCAACATACGATATCAAAAAACAAAACTTTCATAAAAATGTTTCAAAACTTTCAATGTTTTCAAAACTTTCACCAAAGTCATAAAAATGTATGTATGTCAACACCCCGATGTTGACGTAAAGACATTTTATTGCGGACATTATCTGCAATGAACATTTTCTATAGCGAATATTTTTTGCAACGGACTTTTTCTACGACGAACATTTTCTGTAACGAATATTTTCTGTTAAGCATTTTCGCATCAACATTTTGGTTGGCTTTCATTAATGGCATACGACAATAGCAATGGTATTTGAATATTTTTTCACATTTCAGACAAGTTTTGAAATGAATATTTTTGCTACACATTGTCCCCAACATTCTCCGCCCAGTATTTCTGAAAAGTATTTTCCGCCCAACAATTTCTGTTAAGGGGCCTGATGGCCAAGTGGCTAGCTCTCTGGCGCTCGGTACGGGTTCGAATCCCGGCGGTGCCATGGATGTTGTAGTGGCTCGAAATCCACTTTAAACTGAGGTCCCGGTTCTAATAGGATCGTAGAGCGTTGCTGGGACGTTGTTACTCCGCGTCCGTGGCTTATCTTCAAGTTACGGCCCCTGGGTAACTCAAAGTGAGTAACGTCTGTGCAACGCTTACCTTGAGGCATCAAGACCAAGCTGTCTAAGTTTTTTGCCAGCTGCATTAGGGGGAAAAAAGATAAAAAAACAATTTCTGTTAAACCATTTCCGTCAAATATTTCAATTAAACATTTAATTAAACAATTACTGTTGAACATTTAATTAAAATTAAATTACAATTAATTAAATTATATTTATCATTAGTTCAATTATATTTTTATATTTATTTTCCACCCAATATTTTTGTTAAATATTTTCCTATAACATTTTCTGTTATAAATTTTCGATTGGTTAACATTCACCAATGACAATGGCAACTATCCAACTCTGGCTTGCGATTAATATTTAAGGATTCATGATTTCAAGTTACAAAATTACTCAAACGCATCAAAAGCAAATAAAATTTTAATTTTTAATTTCTCTAAATTTCAAAATAATAATAATAATAAATAAATATAATAAAATAAAACATATAAAAAAAATAAAAATAATAACTAATACATGCTTTAAAATCCATTTAAACAAAAAAAGAATGGTAATGTAAAATATGAGACTATACATAATTAAAAAGGAACCTTTACATAAACCTTGATATTAATATAATTTTAAAAACAAAACCTCATCTTCTTATAAATTTCTGTAATTTATATAAGTTATGAGTTTTTTTAAAATTGAATAATAATAATTATTTTTTTTTGCTCCTACCATTAAATTGCAAAAAAAAAAAAAAAAAAAAAAAAAATGAATTTAAGAAACTAAGTAGAAAATAAAAACTCAATTTGTGTTTCGATAATTATTTGAAAAAGCTATTATCTTTAAGAAAGGCTATTATCCTACAAAATTGAGAAAACAAAACAAAAAATAACAAAAAAAAAATAGTACTTTTGAAAAAAAAAATTCATTATCTGTTTTTTTATAGCCAATTTTAGGCTTAATAAATCTTAAGATAATAAACTTGACAGTATATAGAAAAATTTTAATAACATTTTTAATTTAGAGTTTGAATAGCAAGGACAGTTTTTTTTGTATAAAAGCTTGTTTTTCTAAAAATATAAAAATTTAAATTATATTTTAAAATAACCCATTTGTTTTTTATTGGAAAAATGACACTTTCTAGGAGAAAAATTATGGTAAATAATTTTTGAAATGTCATGAATAATATATTTAAGAAACAGCAACACAAAAAATTTTGTAAACATAATCTAAGAAAATTGAGTTTTTTTTAGAACAAGGGGTCTCCAAACTTTCAGCTGTTTACTCCAGTACCAAGGGCCGAAGCCGTTTTAATTTTTTCTGCCATTATCTATAATTTCTACACTAGTCGCTGAGAGTACGCGCTCTGAGCGAGCATACGCTTGCTAAATTCGCTGATTCAATTACTACAATTACTATTGTGTGTATCGATACGACCGTGATACTTGACGACATCTAGTGGTTAAAAGCGGAAATATAGGTAGGTATAATACCGACGGTAACCTGGGGTTTTTCACTAATTTATAATGTTAGTGGGATTCATTTCAATTATTTGTTAGTTGTTAAGCTTAAGTTAAATTTTCTGCGTATTATGCTTGTCATTGAGCTTTACCTTGCAAGTCAATAAAACCCTATTATTATCATTCTGTGTTTTTTTATCCAACCTATTACAGCAACAATAAAGCTATTCGCCGTCGCGGGCCGGATGGATGACAATGGCGGGCCCGATTTGGCCCGCGGGCCGGAGTTTGGGGACTAATGTTTTAGAACATCATCTTTCAAATGAACAATTTCTCGCTTTTGATTGTGATTCCTCGAAAAATATTGATTCGAAAAATATCTTCATAAATTAATAAAGGAGGCTTAAAAAAGATACAAAAATAAATGATAATTTTCGACATTAAACCATCTTATTAACAATTAGGATATTTGAATGTTAATTTTAAATAAATTTAAAACAGTAAATAAATTTTTAAAATAATGATAAAATAATTAAAAATTTTTTATTGAATTATATAAATTTATTTTAATAAAAATTAATAATAAAAATTTTTAAAGAAAATAATAATTTAATATTAATAAAACAAATTAACAAGGGGTAAAATTAATAATTAAAATGTATAGTCGTTGTCGTTTATTTGTGAAGCTGAATCTGGGTGTGGCCGAGTCAGTTAAGAACACACAGATTTATTTTGACGAGCACAAGTACCACAATTACAATTAAAGATAAACAATATTTACCACACTGCATGTAACCCGTGGGCTGAAATGTTCTAGGCTGACTCATAGACGGCGTTACTAGTATTAAATCCATGTGATTTTTAGTTAGTCTTAACCTTCAAAAGTATCGTGTATAAATTTGACAGCTGTTGCACTATTAGTATGGGGTTATAACATTTTTAGTGTTCATCAGGTGCAGTCCACTCGGCTGACAGTTGATTGGACTCCGGTGTGAAATGATGGTTCATCCATTGTCACATATCGACGCAAAAATTCGGGTTTATTACGACTGAACAGCTCCAAACACTGCTTAGAATCATCAATTCGTTGTTGTTTTTGGTAGATTGTGAGCTCGCGCGGCACCCACTTTGAACAGAACTTTCGTATATTCAAATATTCTTTCGCGATATGTCCAACAAATTCCTTTGATATCTTTAGGGTCTCAGCTATCTCAATCAACTTCACTTTACGGTTATCAGAAATCATTTTGTGGAATTTTTTGATGTTTTGGTCGGTAACAGCCTCTTTGGGGCGTCCACTGCGTGCCTCGCTCTCGGTGCTCATTTCGCCTCGTTTAAATTTAGCACACCACTTCTCTACGGTTGATTTTCCTGGTGCAAAAGTTCGAATAATGTTTATCAAGCCAAGCCTTGGCTTCAATAGTATTTTTTTCGCCAAAAAGCAATGCTTTATTAACACACGAAATTCCTTTTTATCCATTTTTTTCAAACTAACAAAAGTTGCTTCACTAAAAATGCTATAACTCACATACTAATAGTGCAACAGCTGTAAAATTTATACACGTGTCTTTTGAAGGTTAGTGCTAACTAAAAATCATATGGATTTAATGCTAGTAGCGCCATCTATGTGTCAGCCTAGGAACTTTTCAACCCACGTGTTACATTTAAAGAACATTCAATTAGAGATTAGTGGAAGGATTCCACTTCTAGCTCTCAGGATGAGAGATTGTAATTCAGCGCCAGTCGCGCCGTGCGTCCTCTCGGGTGAGTCTTGATGCCAACTGATGATGTCTCTTCTCTCCGCAAAGAGCGCTCTTGCAGTGCGTAGGTGGAAGCATGGTTACGTAGGTGGAACCACGCTTACAAATGTTAAATAATAATTATAATAAATTAATAATCATTTAATAAAATGTTTTAATAATTATAATACATTTTTAAATAAATAATAATAATTTAATTTAAAGCATTAAAATAATAGAAAAATAAGAGAATTTTTTAATGAAATAATAATAAAATTATAATAAAAAAAACTTTAAAATAACTAATAATTAACTAATAAAATAATAATAACTAATAAAATAACTTAATAATTAACTAATAAAAAATTTAAATAAATAATAATTATAAATTATTAAAAATATCAAAAATAATAAAAGTTAACATTTTTTTTAATAATAAAAATAAGCATTCAAAAATAATTAATACAAAAAATTTAAAAAAATATGTTAGACAGAATTGATCTTATTTAAGAAAAATGTTTAGCTATAAACTTTTTGTATTATCTACTTGTACTATTAATCTCAGGTTTATTTATAGTAAAAATATCAATCGTATGCATCATATTAAATTTTCTACATTTTTAAAAGATTTATTATTTAAATTTGTTTCAAAAAATAAAAATTTTACATGTTATCTTACAAACATTCAACTATTCCCTAGAAGCCAAATCCAAAACAACTCAGTAGTGGATCTATCTTTTGATTAATAAATATATTTCCAGACATTCCCGTTTTCCCTACTATTTTTTCCCTATACCGACGTTTTTCCGACGATGTTTGATGAAATGCCGAATTCAAAACAGGAAATACCAATTCCACCGCACATAATAATCCCTTCGCAGTCTCACAAACAAACCAATCTTTATTTTCTGCATTCATTTCTGTCTTACTACAAAGCCAACAGCGATGGTTTATTACCGCCAACCTGGCGTCAATTCCGGGAGCAAACTAGGCCTTTGTTTTTCCCGTTTTTATCCCGGTTATGATAAACAGCCTACTCTCCCCCCTCTGGATATATATATGGAATAAAGATGAAAATACAAATGTTTCGTTTTCTTCCCATAAATTTCACCCTTTTCTTACATTCTTTCTTTTTTTTTTCTGTGTTCTACGCGATTTTCTGAAATGACCAACATTTCTCGCCATTTTTTTTCCTTTTTATTTTTTCCCTTTTATTGTTTGTTTTTGTTTCTACTCTTTTGCGGCTGGAAAATTTCGGCTACATCTGTTCATATGAAAGCATGAAAATACAATTCTAAACCAATGGGAAAGCATGTATTATTGATAGAAGAGAAAAGTTAAAAACAAAAACATTAATAAAAAAACAAAAGCAACAAAAAAATGCAGCGTCGGCGTTTTGTGTTTTTTTTTTTTTTTATTTTGTTTACTTCTCTCGCCATTTTTTTTTTTTTTTTTCGTTCTTTTTTTATTCTTTATTCTACGCGCCATTTTTTTCAATATTTTTCATTTTCGCCGAAAAGCCAAACGATAAAAAATAAAAGTAAAAAAAAACAAAATGGCGGATAACAAAATGCATAAAACAAAGACTGTAAAAATGGAATATTGAATGACTTTTGCGATGACGGTGCAAAAACAGACCGATTTTTACCTACTCTAAAAACAAGGAGGGGCTGGAGATTAGATAAAAAAAAAAAGAAGAAACATTCTTTTGTTGTCTGTAAATGCCCTTTTTTTAAAAAAATATTTCTTCGTAGTTGAATAGTTAGTTCAATCGGCAGTATTGGGTTTTTGAAATGAACATTCATAAATCAGGTGTGGTTGTGACGTTCCTTTTTGAGAGAGTATTTTTAAGTGGCCACTCGAGAAAATGCTTTAAAAAAAAAAAAAAAAAAAAAAAGGTTCCAGAGCCATAAAAAAGTATTATTCGACTGTAAGCTGTAAAAATAATTTTGTGATTAATGGCATTCGAAAGAAATAGTCCGGGGTGGGAGAAAAAGTGTTCTTTGATTTTGAGTCTATTTAAAGTGACTGTAGTTTTCTTTTTATCAGTTTAATTAATCTGCATTACAATGAATTTAAAATATCTAATATTCTATATACGTAGTTTTAACTTATTTAAAATAGAGTGGCACAATATAAATGATATATTGTAAATGGCATAAAAAGTTAAAAGTTAAGTTAAACGCTTAAAACAGTTACGAAACAACAAAGTTAAACACTTAAATACAGTTTTGACTACTTATTTGTTTATTACAATGAACATGTGTATTTGCAGTTCATCCCTTACAGTAGTCAGGAACAAAGCAATATAAAAAAAAAAATTTTTTTAAGTCAATTCCTCTTTTTTCTCACTATATTGCAGGAAGTCCTTTATAAATAATTTTCATTCATTTTTTTAATTTTATCTGGCGCCATCTATTGGTAGATACATGCAACTTAAATCTAAAAAAAAAAAAACTAAAATTAGCTAATTAAATTTAATTAATGAATTAATATTTGAAAAAACTGTATTAACATCCAGCGTCATCTACTACAAGTCCAAAAAAAATTTATCTGAACTGTAGTAGATGAATAAAAAGTGTTTTATGAACGATTGAAAATTTGAACAAGATATATACGGAGAGTAAGAGCTAATAGAAGGAATTTAAAAACGTCAGTAAATCGGTGGGCCTGAGCGCTGCATGAATGAGCAATATCGTAAATACTAGCAATGGATAAGCAAGGTCATCCAAACTAAAATCTCAAATTGTATAACTTGCTTACCGGCAAAAGCAATAATTGTTAAATCTTTTGGATGTTTTTTTTATAATTATAGTAACTTTTTAGCTACATGATCATTCGAAAAAGTCGTTAGAAAAACTCTAAATGTAAATGTAACTCTATTAATTTCTGATTCGTCTTTTACTTTCTTTTCCATTCACCTATATTTTACACTAATTCAATATCAACTATAAAAGAAACACTGTTCACAATTATATCTTTTAATTATCTATTTATCTTATTATATTTATTTGTAACTCTGCTTGATCATATAATTAAGTCGCGTTCGATATAATGAATTTCTACTGCCATTTTACATTGTTTCCCATTGTGCGAGATTTTTAGCTGTAACTGTAATTCGAAGCAAGTTGCTTGCTTTGCGTCATTCTTTTAGTAGGCGAAATTTCAGTCCCAAAATAGGATTTTTACCAAATTGGTCTTATCTAAAATCGCTATATTCTCAAATTTCTGTGTCGAAATCCTTAGTTATAAAAGGATATCATAAAGAGTTTCTACTTAAATTATGCTACTTCTTCATACAGAAAGTTTAACTATCCGAAATCATCAGGTCACTTGTACAAAATTTTTTAACCACTAAAATCACAAAATCTATTGATTACCCCAGCTCGACTGGATCATATATATATTAATATGGTTTAAAATAAAATACAATCACATATTACCCAAATGTATTAAAATTATATTAGTTGTGATTTTTCATCTCATGAGCACTCATTTACAGCTCACTGCGCAAGCGTACACTCAGTAAATCTGATCATGATTCCCTTTATTTTAAAAAATATGATACAATTAACAGGGATTTAGTTCTTGTGCGTCTATAGCAATTGCTTTAAAGCTTCAATACTGAATAGAAGTAATGGATTCAATGAGGAAAAGAAATTGGATTTACTATATATTCTGCGATTTCGATAGTTTAAATGTATTAACATGACAACTGTACTAATTGCAACTTATTTTTATGTTACATAGCTAATCATCTAACCCAGAGATGGGCAGTCGCGAGTCAAAAAAAAAAAAAAATAAATAAATAAAAGTATGGTGGGCCAAGATAAATTTTTCTAAAATTTTAAAAACAATATACAAGTATTACAATTCAAATATGTTAATGAGATGAATGAAATTGCGATTTCATTTTTAAAAGTTCCCTATATTGAGGTTCGAAGGGAGATGTACTGATTCTAAGGAACGAGACTAAATGCTCATCTGTCAGTCTACTTCTGAAATAATTCTTTCTAAGGTTCATAGTTGAAAACACTTGTTCACATATATAAGATGAAGCAAACATAGCACTGATTTGATATTAAATTTGGGAAACTTACTTTCAATTATGATTTGTAAAACTCTAACTGTGGCATATTTAGAAACAACAATTTCACCACTATTCACAATGATGCTATATGTCCGCAATCTTTCCATACGCAATCAATAATATTAGAACTCGCGCCATAAGAAAAAGCCGCTGGCTGGAGCTTAAAATGCGTTGTCTGCCACATGTGAGGTCTATTTCACCTATATTGATTCCCATATGTCTGCTCCCCGCGAAAGAGGTGACGCGTGTTGGCGCTAATCTACAGCTCTAATTAACAAAGAACTTTCGCTTTTAACACTTTATCGATTGAAAGCTGTCTGCGCTTGCTATTTCCGTCGATTTATGTTTTGTAGAAAAAGAATAGAGAAAGTAAAAAGATCATCGGTCCTTTGAAAAAAAGGAAGAAAAAAAATAATATTTAATCAAAGTAGAAAAAGAGATGGATATATATCTTTTAATTTGCCTCGGACCGGTAAATTAAAATTCTATCCGAGGGCCGGATAGAATCTTCCGATGGTCCGGAGTTGGCCCGCGGGCCGTAGTTTGCCCATCCCTGATCTAACCCTTCTATCAAAATATTCTTTTCTTTGTTGCTTTTTTAAACTTTTGTAAAACATATTCTATGTTTTGCTTTATTTGATGGTATATCGGTAGGTCTCTTACTCTATTTATATATACCCCAAACACCACCTGTATTCAGGCTGTCGATACGAAAAGCGTACATGACCGCATAATCTACATTGAGTCCACGTGATTTTGTAAGTAGAGGGGGGTAAGGGATGTCATCAGAAGATTCGAATTCAATTTTTACAACACGACAGAATGTTTAAACTTCCTCTTTTCATTAGCAAATTCATGCAAAATATACACATGCATACATTAATTATAAGTGGTATTATGGAGTGATGACTAAAAATTCATTACCATAAAGCGTAAATTCGGTAAAAGGCAGAATAGGAGCCTCTGGGATTTGGCGTCAAACATTCTTTTTGCCAAAATGAGCCAAGAATAGGGTTGCAGTTGTTAATGAAGTGAATTGCAAAGAGTAAAAGAAGTGTGGGTTAACACATTTGGCTACTTATCGCTCATTTGGCACAACAAAAAAAGTTGCCAAATACCAACGACTCCTATTTAACGATTTGGCCGTAAATTCAACTACTGCTTTTTCATATAAAGGTGTAAATGCGTTGGTGCAACGCTTATCTTAAGGCATAAAAACAACTGTCTAAGGGTTTGCCAGCTGCATTTGAAGAAATAAAAACTTATAAAGGTTTGAAAGATCTTCTCGTTCACACCGAGGCGTGAGGCGTTGAAGAGTGAGGCATAGACCAATCACTAGCCTCACAGCGTTTGCCTGAAACCGGTTGAAATCCACCGCTTCGAGTTGACCAACTTTCAACCCTCAAATGCTTGTCTTGTCATGTGGCTTCGATTGAGCCAATAGTTGATCTGTCATCTAGTAGAAGTAACTGGAACTTCACAGGCACAAAGCGATTTCTGAAGTTTCGGTGTAAACGGGTCAAAAAAAATTTCTTCCCTGCCGCCACTTCGTCGCCTCACGCCTCGGTGGGAACGAGCCTTTAGAGAATCTTAAACTAAGCTTTTAGTTATTCTAGAAAATCTCGCCAACTCTCATAAATGGCAATTATCAAAGCAACCAAATCCTTCTATAATATAATTGGGTACGCAGCAAGGTTGCCAATTTGGGGCCAACATAATCCTCGCATGATCATAGACTTCACGTGCCTTTCACTTGTAGTTCAACATATGCAATGACAGTTTGGCGATATTTGGCGATACTCTTTACTGTTGGTCATTAGTACTCTTGCTATTGGCGTGAAGGAAGAAAAAGGTCTACTATCACACAACGATTTTGTTTTCAAAAGGAATGGCTCAATTTTTCCGCTGTAAATAAACACTAATTTAATTTTCTTAAATATTCGGCATTTATATTTTATTAATACATTTTCTTTGAAATATTTTCCTTCCAAATTGATTAAAAAAATACCATATTTATTTAAACTAATTGTTTTGTAATCTTTCCTGCATCAAGGGATTAGTAAAAAACATACATTTTATTTCTTTATTTCTAGTACAGTATTATTAGCAAACTATTTAATAAAAAAATTTAACTGCGAGTAATTATAAAAATATTTGATTAACTAAAATTAATACTTTCTTCATTATCAAAAACCATAATATTGTAACATTTAAACGGTTTTGTTATTAAAATATAATAATTTTGAATAACTACCTTCACAGAGGAGCAGAAAATTCCCATCTTTAAAAATGCACAGGTACATTAGTTTAATAAATTCTAGCATTATTGCTATTTAGCGCAGGTTCCATAATGAAAAGTTTTCAGTAGCGAAAACGATTTTCTGCATTGCGGGTTTTTGAATAGCTCACGCAATGTTACATTTTTTTCTATTCTTTTCATGAATATTCTTTCATGTGGCTGTTACTTCAAACATTTTTATCTATTCAGTTCTTCTCTTTGATTTATTGAATTTGTTATTCATTTCTAAATCTTCTCTATCACATGTGCCACATTTCATTACAAGTGTTTATTGACAATAAAAAGACACGTAGATAAAATGTTTAGAAAAAAATGGAAATTTGATGTATTATATTTCGCACATTTTAACTGGTATTATCTGATTGCTTATTTACAAAAAAACAAAAAAAAAAAAAACTCAGAAATTTTATGAAAAGACAGCATTAGAAATAAAAAAGATATGGCTCCGTGTCCCCGTTTTTTTGTTGCCATTTTCTTTATTGCAATACATCGTTGGACCTCATGTTTCACTTGTAATGAAACATGTGTTTTAAAAGTCATTGTAGGATATAATTTTGTTTCTCCCGTAGCCAGAGAATCGCCAAAAAATCGCCAAACTATCATGCTATAAGTTAAGCAAAAACCACACATAGAGGTTTAAAATTATTCCTGAATTGGTTAAAATTATTTCTGATTTTTATATTAGCATTAAAGATATTCATAAATATATAAATTATCTATCTAACATATTACATTTTGAAACAGGCTATGTTAGAATTGGATATGAATGGCTTTTAAAGTATTCTGTATTCATTGAATATAATAAATAAATAAATTTATATCTATCTTTGAAGCTGTTCCTTTAGAATGGGGAGACGAGTTCTGTTTTATGTGTACTCTAAGAACCAAACTGATCATGAAAATCGCCGAGTATCGCCAACATGGAGATATATTTATTTTTCGCTAAAGGAGATTTTGACAAAAAAAATTTTGATAAAAAAATTAAGCTGTGTATAATTATAAAAATGTTTGAGTAACTAAAATTACTATTGTCTTGATTATCAAAAACTGCACTGTAACATTTAAACGGTTTTGTTACTTAAATATAATCCATTTTGAATAACTACCTTTACAGTGGCAAAGAAAATTTTCGTCTTTAAAAATGCAAAGGTGCATTAGTTTAATGAGTTCTACCATTATTGCTATTTAGCGCAGGTTCTATAATGAAAAGTTATTCAGTGGTGAAAACGATTTTCTGCATTGCGGGTTTATTGAATAGTTCACGCGATGTTACATTTTTTTCTATTCTTTTCATGGATATTCTTTCCTGCGGCTATTACTTCAAACATTTTTATCTATTCATTTCTTCTCTTTGATTTATTGAAGTTGTTATTCATTTCTAAATCTTCTTTATCATTCTGTTCCATTCCTTATTCAACCGTATTAATATTGCGAAAGCATATGTATCACATTTCATTACAAGAGTGTTTATTGACAATAAAAGAAACTAGTAGATAAAATCTTTAAAAAAATGGAAATTTGATGTATTATATTTCGCACATTATAACTGGTATTATCCGATTTCCTATTTGCTAATACAATCTGAGAAATTTTATAAAAAGATAGCATTTATGAATAAAAAAGATATGGATCATGCCCCACTTTTTATGTTGGCGTATTTTTTCTGTACGTCATTGGGCGTCATGTTCCACTTGTAATGAAACATAATGTTTTGAAAGTCATTGTATGATAGAACTTTTTCTCTTCTCGCCGGTCGAACAGAGAATCGCCAAAAAATCACCAAACTACTATAGCATAAGTTAAGCTAAAAACCACATATTTCTAAATTGGTTAAAATGATTTCTGATGTTTGCATTATAAATATATAAATGATCTATCTAGCATATTACATTTTGATGCAGGATATGTTAAAATATGGATATAAATAATGGGAGAAAACCAACAAGGCACACCCCCTCACGTGATGGACATGTTGACTTCAAATTCGCTACTCTGTCTCTATTTTTACTACTTTATGATACATGCCCCACGCCATGGCTTACCATGAAGCTACATGCGCCCCCTCGGTAATGCAAAGTGAGTAACATCGGTGCAGTCCTTATGGCGAAGATCACGGTCTATTTGCCAGCTGCATTAGAAAAAAAATGATACATGTATACTACAAACAACGCGCCAATAATAAGAGGACATTATCTTCTGAGGATATATTGCGATTTAAATGCCTTGCATTTGCATGACAGATTGGAGGAAATGCAAAAAAAATTGCCACCAAGCAGTCTTACAGGAAGCATATATGAATGAATAAATTGCAAATGAATCTTTTCGTTTCTGAAATTATTGACTGAAAGGAATGATACTCAGTGATTGCACCATGATTCATCCAGCGTGACAGTTATCTAACAGGTGGGATGAAAAGTTCATAGGCTGACACACAGACGGCGTTACTAGTATTAAATCCATATGATTTTTAGTTAGTCCCAACCTTCAAAAGTATCGTGTATAAATTTGACAGCTGTTGATCTATTAGTATTGAGTTATAACATTTTTAGTGTTCATCAGGTGCAGTCCACTCGGCTGACAGTTGATTGGACTCCGGTGTGAAATGATGGTTCCATGTTTCATCCATTGTCACATATCGACGCAAAAATTCGGGTTTATTACGACTGAACATCTCCAAACACTGCTTAGAATCATCAAGTCGTTGTTGTTTTGGGTCTATTGTGAGCTCTCCTCGGCACACACTTTGAACAGAGCTTTCGCATATCCAAATATTCCTTCACGATATGTCCAACACGTTCCTTTGATATCTTTAGGGTCTCAGCTATCTCAATCAACTTCACTTTACGGTTATCAGAAATTATTTTGTGGACTTTTTGGATGTTTTCGTCAGTAACAGCCTCTTTGGGGGCGTCCACTGCTTGCATCGTCCTCGGTGCTCCTTTCGCCTCGTTTAAATTTAGCAAACCACTTCTCTACGGTTGATTTTCCTGGTGCAAAGTCCGAATAATGTTTATCAAGCCAAGCCTTGGCTTCCATAGTATTTTTTTTGCCAAAAAGCAATGCTTTATTAACACACGAAATTCCTTTTTATCCATTTTTCAAACTAACAAAAGTTGCTTTACTAAAAATGCTATAACTCACAAACTAATAGTGCAATAGCTGTCAAATTTATACACGTGTCTTTTGAATGTTAGGGCTAACTAAGAATTATATGCTCATCATATGTCCGCCTACGAACTTTTCACCCAACCTTTTACATGACTGATTAAATTGCCAATGAGTCTTTTCGTTTCTGAAATTATTGACTGCAACGGATGATACTAAGTGATTTCACCATGATTCATCCGGTGTGGCAGTTACCTATGTTATCGCTGAGTCAAAAGTTTGCCAATTTCAAATAACGGACGTAAGTTTTGCCTTTTATTGAGATTTAAAATAACATCTTGGAAAAAGCAGTCATTCGATCACTTCTGGAATATGAAATTTGAAAATGAGGATTATCCATTTGAGAAAGGGTTATGTTGAAATGTCCTGAATAACTCTTTGATCTCGAACTCTCCTACGAATCTACAATTTCAGAACCAACAACTTCGAGCACTTCTTGAATATGACATATGAAGAGTTGTAACAGAGCATTGTAGAAGAGTTGTAACATTTAAACATAACCCTGTCTCAAATGATTAGCCCACCTTATTGAGTGGGTTAATCATTTGAGAAAGGGTTGTGTTTAAATGTCCCAAACAACTCTTTGTCCTCAAACTCACCTACCAATCTATATTTTCAAAATCAACCACTTTGAGCACTTCCATGGTGAAGAACTGTAACGATTTGGATTATAAATTTGAGAACGTGTTATACTGAAACGTTCTGAACAATTGATTGTCCTCGACTCTCTTACAAATCTACAGCTTCCAAACCAATCACTTGAGTACATACGACAGATAAACAATTGGGACACTCGATAATATGGATTATCCATTTGAGAACGGGTTATAATGAAGCATCCTTAACAACTCTTTGACCACGAACTCTCCTAACAATCTATAATCTAAAAGTGTGCTTGTTTTTGTACATTTCAAACATCTGTATGATGGCTATAAAGGTTTTCTTGATAGATGTTTGAATTGTTTTCATTTTATGAGTGTTTCCTTGTTGAAAATTGGTGAACCTCCGTGTTTAACGCATGCATGACACAAACTTTTCATCGACATATGTTGAGATTGCCTTATAAGAAGACATTTAGGGTAAGTAATCCTCATATACGAGTCGTAAAATCTGAAGAACTCCCTAAATGCTCCCTGACTATCTATACGAGATACTTTTTTACACGCTCTGCCCCAATCTTCCTCGAGATTTCCCGTTACTTAAAAACTTAACTGCAGCCATTAACTGCACCAGTGAACACGACGGTGAGTTCTCCTACTAGCTGCGATGTCTAGCGCTTTGCCCTTTGGTACCACAGACCCCAGGTTCGAATCCTGGCGATGGAATGGACGTTTGTGAGTGGTTTGGAATCCACTTTAAACTGTAGGTCCCAGTCTGTTTAGCCCTGGTGTGCACAAGACGGCCGTAGAGGGACAAACCAAACCAAACCGATCCCACTATCTGTGCACATTACTGAACATTGCTCATTTTAAAACATTTGAACTTTTTTTTTCGTTCTAATGCAGCTGGCAAACACTTAGACAGCTTGGTCTTGGAGGCGTTAAGGCAAGCGCTGCACCGACGTACTCACTTTGCTTTACCCAGGGGACGCGTGTAGCTCGAAGATAAGCCACGGACGCCGAGTAACAATGCCCCGCAACGCTCTACGATCCTATTAGACCGGGACCTACGGTTTAAAGTGGATTCGAACCACTACAAACATCCATGGCACCACCGGGACTCGAACCCGAAACCTATGGTACCGAGCCCAGAGCGCTAGCCACTCGGCCATTCAGGCCCCACTCTTTCTGGATATTACATAGAAATTATAAATATGAAATAAATATTTCATTAAAAAATAAATAAATCTATAATTAGGACCCATTTAGCAACGGTCCTCCATTCAGCGATAAAATCATCTTATTGGACCCTGGGGCCGAGCCCATCTGCTAATCTGTTTGTAGGGCCGTCGGAACAAGGTCTTTATAAATCATTATCAGAGGAGGAGAGAACTTTTTCTCCCGGGCGATGAGTGAGCGATGGGTCGGGACCTTCCTTATCGACGTGTAATGGAAATCACGTGTTCCTTAAGCCCCTTCCCCCTTGATGGATTGGGCTTTGATCTTCTGGACCAAGTTCGCTCACCTGTCACTCAAGCCCACCCTTTGCTTTTCTTCTCCTTTCTATTTATTTCTGGACCTCTAAATGGACTATCGAGATAGGCGTGAAATATATTGGTTTTGGTCTTTGTCTTTGGATTATAACTTTTTGCTTTTCATTGCCTTACAAATCAAAGTTGTTTATTATAAAATTTGGAGCTGTATGCCCAAATTTATGCCCAGCTGTATTTGGAGCTGTACTGTGCCCAAAAGTAAGACCAATTTTTTTTTTTTTTTTCAAAAACTCTTTATTTATTCTTCCAAATTTATTTCATCTCCTTCAAAGTAATCCCCTCCGGACACAATGCACTTCTGCCAACTTTTTTCAATCCTCGATGCATGCTAAAAAGTCATCCGCAGGGATGACCTTCAAAGCGCGCGCGATTCACATTAAATCATTTCAATCGATTCAAAACGGTGTCCCTGAATTCGTCTTTTGAGTTTAGGGAATAGTCAGAAGTCACACGGTGGGAATACGGTGGTTGTGGAAAAATATGGGTTTCATTTTTGGCGAAAACGTCACGAAGAATCAGTGGAGTGTGAGTTGGCGTATTTAGTGTTTTCGGTACCAATCGAGATTTGACGCGTTTGAGGCCCAAAACGGAATGGACCGATCCTTTTGAAATTCCAACATCATCAGCAAAGTCTCTTATTGTAAATCGACGGTTTGCGAGCACCAAATCTTTAATTTTTTTGCACACGAGTTTCGTCGCTTGAGGTGGATGGTCGACCAGAGGGTTCTTCGTCTTCAACGCATTCTCTGCCTTCTTCGAACTGTTTATACCACTTCTAAACATTTCTTTCCGATATAGGAAGGCTCACCGAATGCCTTCTGCAACATTTATACGTTTCCGGAAACAAAATTGAATGCAAGTTCTTTGCTCAATTTATTCAGACATTTCAAAAATCACTGGAATCATTTTTAGCTTCTGACAAATCCAAGCATAACTCAAACACTAATGAATATTTTGACGTTAAATTTCGCGCAGATGTCAAGGACAGTGCCAACAACCTAAAAAGAAAAAAAATTGAAATTCCTAAAGCCCCGGGAATTTTAAATTAAAATTGATCTTACTTTTGGGACACAGTAGTATATTAACCCAAACTTTTTGTCCAATATTTGAAAAAATCTACAACCAAAATATTTGTCAAAATTTAAAAATCTGCATATTTATATTAAACCAAAATTTGTGTTCAATAATTAAAAATCTACATGTTTATATTAAACCAAAAATTTTGTCCAATATTTAAAAATATTTCACTTGTTATTTAAACAAAGAAATTTAAAAAGTCGAAGATTTTTATGCCATATAAATAAAAATTAAATAGATAGATAAATAGCCTATAAAGAATATTCTTGTAGTAATCACTAAACTAATTGAATTTAGTTTTAAAAATACTAGTGAATAATTTTTCACTGATTTTACTCTGTATTTAAACAAAGAATTTTAAAAGAAATGGCCTATAACGAATATTCTTGTAGTAATCTCCAAACTAACTGAAATCAGATTTACAAATACTAGTGAATAATTTTTCACTGATTTCTCTCGTTATTTAAACAAGGAACGTTAAAACGACTGAGATTTATATGCCATATATATAAAAATAAAATAGAGATTTATATGGCCTGTAACGAATATTCATGTAGTAATCACCAAACTTTTTCCCCACCACATTTTCCACGAACCCATCTACCAATAACATCTCACACATATCATCTCGACCACACCCAAAATTTTTGCAGACGCACTGATGACATCCCGTTCCCATTAGGCAGCGGCCCAGTGTACCAGATGCAACACATTCCTGCATTACCATTCTCAGGTTCATAACCTGAAACAAACTGTGGCCCATTATAAAACTCCGTATTCATCATTTACCGACACCGTTATACCTCATTAAGGGGTGAAACATATTTACGCTTGGCCGAGGGGCTTTTTCCACTTCGTTTGCCGCTTCAGCCCCTGCGCAGTTCCGACGGAAGGCACCAATGGGGCAGCCCCATCCTTTTCTTGGGGCTGAAGACGACGAGTTTGTTTTAATGGGCCTGCCTTATCGGGCTTTTGTTTTGCTGGCAGCAGTAAGGTGACAGCCTGGAATTGTTGGCAGCGTTTGTCATTGGGTAGGGGTGGAGTAAATTAAACCCGATTTTTCACTACAGGAAGAAGAAGAAGATGTGGGTGTGCGAGGAATGTAGCGTGAAAACGTCGAGCGGAATTCGTTTGTAAACAAAAGAAAGATGACACAGCGGTGCGATAGCGGGAACTGGCAAAACAGCAATCATAAACCATAAAAATAACAACACACGAGAAGACGCGTTTAAGATATGCTACCGCGAATTCTGAACAGTAGGGAAATGGGTTAATGGGAGAGACGTGTTATCAATTTTAAATGGAATTAGTTTACGAAAAAAAATTAGGGCAATTGGTGATTTATTTAAAAATATAAAACAAATGGAAAGAAAAATAAGAACCTTTCAACCATATAAAATAAGTTTTTGATGCTAAAAACACTAAACAAAATTATTTTTAATGTTTTCCATTGGAGATGCTATGGTAATATGGGGAACTCATATGCAGAAGGGATAAAATGTGAATTCCTTTTCTTTTTATTATTTTCTCCACCCCTATATACAAGGTTACGTCGTTTCCTATCATTTAGAATTGTGAAAGTGTGTTTCATGGAGACCACGAACAACACGCCAATGGATATTGAGGAGGATGAAAGTGCTTTTAGGCTGCAAGTCGCATGGAGGAAAACCCAGAACACTCCCACCAAACAACCTGACTGTTGATGCGAGACCATGTGCAACACATGGTTCCAATCCCCATTGAGTTTACTCGTTTTGTGTAAATGTGTAAATGGACACCGCCAACGTATTCGAAACCTATGCATGTTGCTGTTGGGTTACGAATCGTGTGCTTCGAATCCGCTGGAGGCGATCAGTGCTTTCAGAAACGAGGAGACTCGATAGCAATTTAGACAGATTGTATATGAGTCTCATATCGACAGTAAGATCACCTGGGTAAATTTCCCAGATTTTCTCCAATATGTACCCAATTGTACCCAGGATAGTAATCCCTGCGGATGGATGTTTGTAGCGATTCAGAATCCACTTTAAACCATAGGTCCTTGTCGAATGTGACTGTTGTGCGTAGTAGGGGAGTAACCTGAGTAGCGCTGAAAACCCTGCCCCAATAAGAAAAAAAAATCAAATGTTTTGGAATATGCCAGTACGCAGACGGCCTTGGTCCACCATGGGGTGTTGCACCATTGAAGAAGAAGTAGAATACGGCCTTTCCATCAAAAATATTTAGGAATATAATACCGGATGTTAAGGATCCCTCATACACTTCTATAAATTTTATGACACCAAGCATGATATTTTACCCCACATATTTAATGTACGCATTTCGGGCAGGAAACATTGGAATTATTCGATGACATTTATTAGGTTTGAACAGAGAGGTCTCATGGCAGAGTGACTAGCACTCTGGAGCTCGGTGCAACATGGTTCGAGTTCAGGCGGTGCCGTGCATGTTTGTAATGGTTCGAATCCACTTTAAACCATAAGTCCCGATCTCATATGACTGTTGGGTGTAGGCCTGACAAACATACCCAGCAAAAAGTCAACATCACAGAGTCAAGTCAGACTTCTACCTACGGGTGCTCTATCACAACAGAATCCCCGCCCCCCTTTCCCTCCTTCCACGAGATCACATGGGTTCTTTGGACTTGGTCTAGATCAGGGGTGGCCAGCCTCAATGATCTTGCGGAGTCACTTTGAAATGCATCCTAACTCCGCGGCCCGCATATAAAATGATATATCCCTATATTAGATTTAGACCCACTATAGACATTTTTTGGAGTGAAAAATTGAAACAGAATGGGTTATTATTTTGTGTTTACTGTTATTCTTACATGTAAACATAGATAATACAATAATAATGATACTATACGCATTGCATTGTAAAAAAGAAGATAGCATAGCACTCAAAAGGAAATATAAAAATTATATCAATATAATCGAAATAAAAAAAAAAATGAAATCATTAAAAAATATTTATTTTACTAATGCGATATGTGCTTCGCCATTCTTTCACTTAGCTTTTGCCAATTGATCTCAATTTGTGTATGTGCACAAATAATGGGTGTTACAGGTTAGCGTTCGTTATGTTTGAACGTGTTTTGTATTTGATCAATTTCATTTTAGAAAAAAACGATTTGCTGGTGTAAGTTGAGCCAAAAGTTCTGACAACTTCAACTAAGAGTCTATCAACATTCAACTGTGTGTATCTAGGGATGGTCACTGCGTCACTGAGGTCACTTAAAGTGAAACCATAGAACCTGTTATAGTAGATGTTTCAATACGCGCGCATCTTGAGTTCGCAGAATATAATTTAATAATTCTTTGAATTCATAACGGTAAATTCATCCATAAAACAGGCAATATTTGTCCTGGTATATTCGCAAGAATATTATTTTAAAATCAAAATTAATTTTTTTCTTATCATTTCGACAGTTAACTTTTAAATATATGGAAGCACACATAATGCATTTTTTAATACATTTATTTTCACTACTTTGGCCCTTTATAAAATAAATATATTTTGTAAAAGTGTGATAAATCTTACGGGCCAGAAGAATATTCAAGGTGGGTTGCCGGTTGGCTACCCGTGGTCTAGATGCTGCTGTCCAAGTGGGATAAGAAACAACAGGTTTGAAAAGAAGTTTTTCAGTTCAGAAATGTTTTACGCTAACCACTAATTACTACTAAGTCTGTTTTTACTGCTGTCTTTTGGCAAATTAGGAGGAGTTTAATTTATCTTAAGATAGTCGTCATTATTATTTTTAGTTTAATAATTTATACGTAAAAATAGTCTACTGCAATAAAAAAAGCCATAGATGGAATAGCAGTATTTCTTTAAAATTTCTACAAAACATTAGAGATTAGTTAAACCTTTTTTGTACTTAATTGACTAGTTAACAAAAAAAGATTTCTAATTAAGAAATTATATTTTTTAATCATATTTTTTACATTTTTAATAATCATACATTCATATTATTTTTATATTTTCAATCATAATCATATATTTTAAACATATTTAAAAATCTAAACTACACTGTGAATTCCAAAGTTTAGAAGTTGTTCAAGCACTAACCATAATCAAAAACACCAAAATCTTTCAAATTACTAATTACCCAAACATAATTTATCAAATTACTATTCCAGTAACCTAATTAAAAGTAATTAAGTAAGTTTCAAAAACTCAAACTAAATCAAACGATAATTTTAAACAAAATAAAAGCATACAGAAAACGCTAAATGATGAACAGCGTGGAACATGAACTTGCAAAAATCGCGGGTCAAAGATCTGAATTAAGGTATCCCAAACGATTTTAAGGATGACGCAGACGATGACGGTGGTGCTTTTCTAAATATTCGACCTCCCCGAGGATCAGTTCGATTACTTGCACGCTTCCATGCTTCTAGGGAGGGGCAGGCATATTTAATGGTAGCCCACCTCGTTAGAAGGCTTTTTTCGAACGGTGTAATTTTCATAAATTCTTCTTCAGGAACATCGCAGACGATATTTGAAGAAGGAGGCTTTATTAGTGTTTAAAAATTTCTTTTTGCCTTCAGGGATGAGATGCGCTGCTTGGTATGTTCGAAAGTTCTTTTTATTTATTCGTCTGTTTATTTTGTTTATTAATGTGTGCACAAAGTTTTGGTGATTTTAATTAGAGACTGAAATGAACGACGATTACTAGATACGGTTGTTGAATATGAAATGTGCAGGTGTGCATAAATGAGGATTTTTATAAAAGTAAAGATAAAAAATAAAATATGAAAAGTTATTGCAGCTGAATACTCATTTGAATGTATTTTCAAAATATTTTTTGTCAATTTGAAATTTCAATACCCTATTTGAATGAAATCGTGATACTTAATTTTGAGGAGCAAGAATATTAATAAGGAGCATTAATTTATAATGTGCATCATATTTTGTCTATAGTAGTAAATGTCATATTAGTAAAAGTCCTGTTTTCTCCTATTGTACATAATTGTTATGTTTCTTTCTTTATGTTTAGAAAACTTATGCATAAATTCTTTATGTAATTGATTTATAAATAAATAATATACTATCTTATAAAAATTCTGTACAAATCGTGTTGGTAAAAAGCATTTGTAAGTGGCTATTTTATTAAATTTGTTTTTATGAAAAATTGAAAATTTGAAATTTTTTTTTCACTGATTGTAATCAACAGTCTTGAAATTCTAAAATTAATAAGCGCGAATTTACATATAGAAAATTATGGGATTTTTAAAAATTTATTTATTTAATTTAGATTTTTTACATTTTTATACTGTATCAAATATTTACTTTTCTTTGTTTTCATTATAAAAAATTATTGTACGTAGAAATTCGCGGATTACGTAAATAGTCTATCTGATTTATAATATTGATGACTTTTTATTAGGTCTTAGATTTATAATTCTAGTCAATATCATATGTTATATTATGTTGAATATTCTGTATTTTATTTATTCCTTATAATAATTATACGACTATTAGTTTTCATTAGAAAAATATATACAGTTGTAATAACATACAGATAAAAAAATACATTATAAAACTTTATCAAAAATTGAAACAATGGTATGATATCAATAAATATATAATAAATATTAAAAAATCATAAAATGAAATTTATAAGGAAATTACGAAATATTTTGAAAGTTTTTTTGTTTTTAAACAAGAATTTCAAAAAAGGGAAATTGTACATTTAAGGTTTTAATACATATAATAAATATCTCTTTTCTTTTGTTAACCTAGAGTAGAAATAAAATACATGTGTTCATAGTTAAGAGATACTGACCCTCGTTCTAAAACTACTCCAATATAGTTTATTAGTAGTATTTCCAAGTATATGTGCAATTAGTGGCCAGTCCGAGGTTATATTAATTTAGTAGTCAGTCTAATTTGGGCGAAGTGTAAATCATGTCTAGTTAGTGGCTAATTAGTAGCCAGTACAAATTTATGTCCTATTAGTAACCAGTCCAATTTGTCCAATCAGAAGGCAGTTTATCCGATCTATCCAATCAGAAGGCAGTTTATCTATCCAATTAGTAGGCAGTCAAAATATTTCCAATTTGTAACCAGTACTATGAAAATATTTAGGATTGAATTTTCAACTCTCAAGGGAAAGATATATTGTTTTAGTTTAAGCGGAACATATGACTATTAATGTTGAAGTACTTCTCATATATGAATGTTAATGCTTAAATACTGTCCCGTATTTTGTGCATCAAGCATCATTTAAAATGTTAGTGCATGAACTACAGTACTTCCTGGTCACTTGCATGTTCATCACATAGGAACTTGCTAAAATATTGTTTCGAATTTGTCCTTCGTCATCATTTGAAATGGTCTATGAGCTTTAGAACTACCTGATGATTTGCATGAATGTTCATCGCATATGAGCGCTAATACTGTACTGTGCCGAATTTGTCTTTTAAACATCTTTTAAAATGTTAGTCTATGAATCTTAGCACTCTTATCAACATTTTATTTTGCTATTTTATGTGTGTCTGGATCATTTCTTTCGAATAGGAAATAAATGTGGAATAATTTCTTTTACGGTGTGCTTCAAAAAAAAAGTCTTCTTTGATACAGCAGGTAACCATCAAGCTATAATACAGAAGTAAAGAAAGACGTAAAGATAAAAATCTTAAACGGACTAAACCAAAAAAGCAAATTTATTGGTTTTCA
Organism: Caerostris extrusa; assembly: GCA_021605095.1. Classification (NCBI taxonomy): domain Eukaryota; kingdom Metazoa; phylum Arthropoda; class Arachnida; order Araneae; family Araneidae; genus Caerostris; species Caerostris extrusa. The sequence goes on from BPLR01006754.1 coordinate 28,195, forward strand.
ATATGAGACTATTATTTGGGCCTCGTATTCCGGAAAAGAAGGAAGGAAAATTACTAATATCCGAGATGAAAAACGGGAAATAATGCATACTCCGTATCTTCAGCAAAAAACGATGCTTAACGAAAAAATATTTTGCTATTCCATGAATATAACAGAAAAAAACCACGTCAAATTAATTGCCTTAACAAATGGATTCCTTTATTATAAAATACGGTGATAAACGTCAAGTACTTATTAAAAGACCATAAAAATGTTAGTGTATGAGCTGTAGTACTTCCTGATCGCTTGCATGAACGTTCATCACATATGACCATTAATGCTCATATACTGTCCCGAATTTGCTCTGCAAGCAGGATTTGCACTGGTATTTTATAAGCCTCAGTACTTCCTGATCATTTGTATGAACGTTACTCCCATATGAATGTTAATGCTGAGGTTCTATGAACCTTAATATTTCCTGATCGCTTCACACAAATGTTCATCACATACGACCAAAGTGCTTAAATACTGTTCCGAATTTGTCCTCCACTATCATTTGCAGTGTATTATATGAGCCTTAGATCTTCCTGATCACTAGCATGAATGTTCATGACATATGACCATTAATGCTATGAGCATTAATACTCGTTCATACTGTCCCAAATTCGTCCTTCAAGCATCATTTGCAGTGGTATTCTATGAGCCTAAGTATTCACTGATCACTTAACATGGACATGCATCACATACCACCATTAATAGTGTTTCAAATTTGTCGTCCAATATCATTTGTAGAGATATTCTATGAGTCTTAGTACTTCCTGATCACTTGTACGAACGTTCACCACATATGAATGTGAATGCTGAAGTACTGTGGTAAATATGTACTTCACACATCATTTGCAGTAGTACTCTAGTGTTATCTCTATATGCTAGAGACTAGTTGTGTCAGGATGTAATAACAATCTCTCTTTCTATTTATATTAGTTTATTTACAATATTAGCACATACATACACATGGCACCCTGTGCCTCTTCTGCAATATCTTATACTCAATAACCGTAAACACATAACATACGGTCCCTGACCATATTCTAGCTCGGACGCTCCTAGCGTTTTCCTCGTGGTTTCAAGATCTAACTGCCTGTACTTATCACACTGGACCACACAGTTAAAGTCCCAGTTACTGGTCACAGTCGCGACCTCTCGCGGCTATATAATAATAATTAAACCTTACACTAGGAACCTTAGTACAACCTGATCACTAGCATGAAAGTTCATCATATATGAACGTGAATGCTTAAATACTGTACTGAATTTGGTCTTTTAAGCAATTTTTAAATTGATTGTCTATGAGTCTTAGCACTTTCTGCATTTTTTGCTAATTTATGTGTGTCTGGTTCATTTATTTTGAATAGAAATAAATGTGGAATAATATATTTTACGATCTTCTTCAAAATAAAAAACAATCTTCTGTATTTTTACCGTTTAGTACAGCAGCGATAATACAGACGTAAAGATAAAAATCTTAAGCGGACTAAATCCAAAAAGCAAGTTTATTGGTTCTCAATATGAGACTATTATTTTGGGCCTCGTATTCCGGAAAAGAAAGAGAGAAAATTAGTAATATCCGAGATGAAAAACGGGAAATAATTCATACTCCGTATCTTCAGAAAAAAGGATGCTTAGAGAAAAATATTTTGCTATTCCATGAATAGAACAGAAAAAACACGAGTCAAATTAATTGCCTTAAAAAAGGATTCCTTTAGCATAAAAATACGGTGATAAACGTAAAGTACTCATAAAAAGACCATAAAACCCTCCCGTAACGTTTCGCCCAGAATACAGAAATCTTTCTAATTGACGGGACCCACTGACGATCAAAGTGCAGTTAAAAAGGTGGCTGCTGCCGGTTTAGAGGCTCACTGTTGATTCCTTACTTTAAAAGAGTAACGGTAAATATTTTAATGCCTAAATGTGCATTTTAACTATTCATGCTTTGATATGCGGAACACATATATGCGATTTAAGCCATTTCGTAAATTTATTTCCAAGACAAATTTAGTCACGCTTCGTTTATTAGATCATTTTAACTAGCAATATTTTTGAAATATGTGCTTAATAAAATCGCGTATCGGATAGTTAAATTTAGAGCTCTACATAAATCAATGCTAACTCTAAATAATATTTTAGAGTGGAAATAAATTATTAATGGTATAGAATGCATATAACTTATTAACATAACCAGAACCCATACTACTGTACCCAAAAGGTAAAACCAATTATTATTATTTTTTAAATTCTTTATTTATTCTTCCAAATTTATTTCATCTTCTTCAAAGTAATCCCCTTCGGATACAATGCACTTATGCCAACGCTCCGATTCACAGTGACTCAAAAGGGTGTCCCCGGAGTGGTCTTTTGAGTTTAAGGAATAGCCAGAATTCGCACGGTGTGATTAAGGTGGTTGTGGAACGATATAAGTTTCATTTTGGCGAAATAGTCACGAAGAATCAATGCAGTGTGAGCTGGCGCGTTCAGCGTTTTCGATAGCAATCGAGATTCGAAGTGTTTGAGGCCCAAAATGGAATTGACCGATCCTTTTGAAATTCCAACATCATCAGCAAGGTTTCTAATTGTAAATCAATGGTTTACAAGCACCAAATCTTTAGTTTTTTTGGACGGGAGATTCGGCGCTTGAGGTTGATGGTCGACCAGAGTTCTCTTCGTTTTCAATGCTTTCTCTGCTTTCTTTGAACTGTTTATACCCCTCCTAAACATTTCTTCCCGATATAGGAATGCTCACCGAATGCCTTCTGCAACATTCTATACATTTCCGCAAACAAAATTTAATGCAAGTTCTTTGCTCAATTCATTCAGACATTTCAAAAATTCGCCGGAATCAGTTTTAGCGCCTCTCAAAACTAAGCGTAACTCAATCGCTAATGAATACTTTGACGTGAAATTTCACACAGATATGATGGATAGTGCCAAGAACCTAAAAAAAAAAAAAAAAAATAACATACCATAAGCCTCGGGAATTTTAAATTGAAAATTAATCTTATTTCATAAATCAATGCTAATTCCAAATAATATTTTAAAGCGGAAATAAATTATTAATGGTATAGAATGTTGGTTGATGTATTCTTTTGAAGCTATTTAGCCCATGGGGGTTCCATCTCCGATATGACAAGGTAAATAAAGTTGAAATAATGAAAATTGCATAGAATATATTTACAAATATACTAAAACTAACTTGCTACTGTGTCCAAAAAGTAATACCAATTTTCAATTTAAATTTCCCGGAAATATGATATTTCAATTTTTTTTTTTTTTTTAGGTTAGGTTTTTTTTGTTGGAACTGTCCTTGACATCGGTGTGAAATTTGTCGTCTAAATATTCATTAGTGTTTGAGTTACGCTTGGTTTTGTGAGACGCTAAAACATCTAGAGAACACGTTGAAGACGAAGAGCCCTCTGTTCGACCACCAACCTGAACTGACGAAGCTCACGTCCAAAAATTAAAGATTTGGTGCTTGCAGACCGCCGATTTACAATTAGAGACCTTTCTGAGGATGTTGGAATTTCAAAAAATTCCATTTTAAAAGATCTTTGGGCCTCATAGTCGTCAAATCTTGATTGGTAACGAAAACACTGAATGGGCCAGCTCGAGCTCACACTGCATTGATTCTTCGCGATTTTTTCACCAAAAATGAAACCCTTATCGTTCCACTACCACCGTATTCACCTGAGTTAGCATCGTGCTACTTCTGGTTATTTCTAAACTCAAAAGACCTCCGGGGACACCGTTTTAAGTCGATTGAAGAGACATTTCAAAAAACGCCGGAATCAGTTTTAGCATCTCACAAAACTAAGTGTAACTTAAACACTAATGAACATTTTGATGTGAAATTTCCCACAGATGTGAAGAACAGTTCCAGCAAATTGAAAAAAGAAAAAAAAAATGAAATTTCAAAAGCCCCGAGAATTTTAAATTGAAAATTAGTCTTACATTTTGGACTCAGTATTATATGTGATTTAAGCCATATCGTAAATTTATTTCCCAGACACATTTAGTCACGCTTCGTTTATTAGATCCTTTTAATCAGCAATATTTTGAAATATGTGATCGTTGAAATTCTATAGCGGAAAGTTAAATTTAGAGCACTACACAAATCAATGCTAACTCTAAAATATTATTTAGAGTTAGCATAAGTGGAAAGTTTAAAGTGGAAATTAATTATTAATGGTATAGAATGCTGATTGACGTATTCTTTTGGAGCTATTTAACCTCTTGGAGCACCATCTCCGATATAACAGAATATTACAGTGCCCAAAAAGTAAGACGAATTTTTATTTTTTCAAATTTTTTTTTTTAATTCTTGCAAATTTATTTCATCACCTTCAAAGTAATCCCCGCCGGACACAATACACTTATGCCACCGCGCCGATTCAAGTCGAATCTCTTGAATCGACTCAAAACGGTGTCGCCGGAGTGGCCTTTTGAGTTTAGGGAATAGCTAGAAATCCCATGGTGTGAATACGGTGGTTGTGGGACGATATGGGTTTTCTTTTTTGGCGAAAAGTTCACGAAGAATAAATGCAGTGTGAGTTAGCGCATTATCGCGATGCAAAAACAGAGAGTTGTCTTTCCATAAATGCGGCCTCCGTTTGCGAATAGCTCCGTGCAAACGACGCATAACACTCAGATAATATTTCTTGTTGACAGTTGAACCGGGCGGAAGGAATTCATAATGCACCACACCACGGTAATCGAAGAAAACAATCAACATGATCTTGATTTTTGAGCGACTTTGGCGTGCTCTTTTCGGTCTTCCTTCAACTTTGTCACGATGTTCGCTCGATTGATCAGTTGTTTCCGGGTCGTCAGCATAAATCCAAGTCTCATCTCCAGTTATAATGCATTTCAACTTATCCTGATTGTCAAAAGCATTCTTTCACAAACTTCGACGCGACGATGTTTTCCAAAAAATTAAGTGTTTTGATACCAATCGAGATTTGACGCGTTTGAGGCTCAAGGCATCTTTTAAAATAGAATTGACAGATTCTTTTCAAATTTCAACAACATCAGCAAGGTCTCTAATTGTAAATTGGCGATTTGCAAGCACCAAATCTTTAATTTTTTGGACGTGAGCTTGATCGGTTAAGGTTGATGGTCGACCATAGAGCTCTTAGTCTCCAACGTGTTTTCTGCCTTCTTTGAACTCTTTATACCACTAGTAAACATTTCTTTCTAATATAAAACCGAACTGACCGAATGCCTTCTGCAACATTCTATACGCTTCTGCACACGAATATTAATTCCGCAAACAAAATTTAACGCAAGTTCTCTGCTCAATTAATTCAGATTTTTCAAAAATCGCCAGAATCAGTTCAATTTAACTCAAACACTAATGAATATTTTGACGTCAGATTTCACACAGATGTCAAGGACAATGCAAACAACCTAAAAAAAAAAAAAAACAAAATTCAAATTTCATATGCACGGGAATTTTAATTGAAAATTGGTTTTACTTTTGGGCATAGTAGTATGCACGGCAATGCCTATTAAAAATACCTATATGGAAATGCTGACATGCCTATATGCTATATCCATAGGCCTATATGTATAAGTCGAAGATCATTAATTTTCAAAGTAATTAAAAATATAAAAAAATCTGGAATTATGCAATTTGGAATAAAAGATTAGAAATGCTGGGGATCGAACCCAGGGCTTTTCGCATGCATAGCGAACGCTCTACCACTGAGCTACATCCCCACGTTTGCACTACCATGACAGGTGTTTTATTGTTATACCAATGTACCTGAATTGGCATTCGTGCCTTTTGATCGGAAATATTGATTGAGGGTAAAAAAAAAAAAAAAAATAAAAAATAAATAAATAAATTAAATTGAGTTGTAACAAAGTTGTTTAAGTTGAGTTGGGTCAAAAATTAAAACAAAAACATGGTCTGCAGTTTTTTTTATATATTTTGGTGAATATTTAATATTAATAAACAATATATATCAATATTTAATATTCACACTAAATAAAATTGATAAAAATTTCTGGTTTTATTTTTTTCCCATCTATGATGCATTTAAGTGCAGTGTGGCGATATATTTAAAATTTGAAAAGGGAGTTTTTATTTTCATAATCATCCCGTTTTTTTTTTTTTATTTATCATTGTCTGTAAAATGTAGTAGAATACATGTGATACGATATTATGTTTAAAAGTTATTACAACTGCTACAGACTGCTATAAATATTAAAGTTAACTTATTCTTTTAAAAATAAAATCAGACATGTTTCAGTTTTATATAAAAAATGTTTCCCAAAATATATTGGTACAAAAATTTTCATTTTTGCTTTTAAGCCTAAATGTTAACTTTTTCCATAAAATAGTTAAACAAAATATTCTCTATTAAAGAATAAATAATATATTGAAAAATTTATTTATTTAAAAAAATTATATAGAAAAGAAGGACATTTAGTATGTCGGTTTAATTTCATTTGATGTTATTTTAAATAGGAAGTGTCTTTTCTTTTTCAAGCCATTTGTTTATAAAACTAGACAAAAAAAATTTCTATCGAAACAAACATTATTTTACATTGAGATAAATTGTATTTGAACACTGTTATTGAGAAAAAAAATCTTTTCTTTCATACTTCGCAGATGTTACCATGAAAACATAGAGTCGCAGATGTTGCATTGAAAAAATAGCGTAAATAATATATTTTTTAATTAAAAATCGCTATAAAGCTTTAAAGTATGAGGGGTAACGACTAGCGTCATATTTTCCTTTAATTTTTAATTATTGGACATCTGGTTATTACAAATACTTAACTGTAGTGTGTCATATAAAGTATTAAATATTAGTTATATTTCACTTAAAACAGTTTTTTTAAATTTTTGCATGGTAATTAAAAGATCGCTAATATTTCATTTAGCGTTTTTATTAATTAAGGCAATAAATATTTCAATATTTTACGTTAAATAAATGAAGAAAATTTAATTTTTTATCTTAATTTCATATTGAATGAATGTTGGGTTAGTAGAAAAGGATTTCTTGCGGAAATATTTATTTGATTAAATGAAAATATTGAATGAATTTTACAAAATATAAAAACTTGATTATTGTTTTTATTATAAATTTATTACAAAAAAAAAATTATTGAACAATGGCAAAATAATGAGGAGTGATAGTAAATACAAATAATTTATTTTCATACGCGTTGCAACAAAAACTAAAAATTCAACAAGAATTCCCAGTCTCTTGCCTAGATCAGTCATCGTGGGCTGCTTTAGACTTGTCACAGACCATGGATACGCACAGAGTCACCTGTATAAACCACTTTGTTATAGATCATGACTACATACATAGTCACCTGTATAGAATAGGACTGGCTGCTACAGATATCTGCCCCATTTGCGACTATGGAAAGCACATGACTGGAGAGCACCTCATTGCCCTACTGCTTTTAACGGTATCCTTTTCCGCGTTACTGTCAATGCCTGTGGTGATTATTTTTGTCGTTCTTTACTGTTTTGGGTTGCTCGTCGACAAATAATCGAGAGGTTGGGTTACAATGCATAAAATAGAATAAAAGTCTAAAAAATTTTTTTTTTTTTTTAAATATCATAATAAAATTACTCTAAACTTACACAAGGGTACAACAATGAAGAACATCGTCTAAAACTTCGCATAAATAAAATTAAGCTAAACATTGCAGAACGATAAACAATAAAATTATAGAACAGTCTTCTTCCAAAGACTAGTGAATTGAACCTTGAAAATTGAATGGTACGGTTTATGATTTCAATGGAAGTTTCAATGAAAGTTTTGAAGATGATATTCCCCTAACATTAAGCGGCCTGATGGCCAATTGGCTAACTCTCTGGTCGTTGGTACCATAGGCTTCAGATTCGAATTCTGACGATGGCATCGATGGTAGTTGGTGGCTTGAAATCCAAGAGGTCCTCCAGGTCCTGGTATAATCAGCCTAAAGTGTGCGCAAAATGACTGTAGAGCGACAAATCTAACATTAGGTTTCCCAATGTTAAATTTTCTATATTTCCTGTTACTTTTCATTTGTGGCCACCTAGATTTTTGATGCGGGATTTCTTTTAATGTGGGTTTGTTTTGTCTCTCTATGGTCATCTTGTGCACATTTTAGGCTTAATAGACAGGGATCTATAGTTTAAAGTGGATTCCGAACCACCAACAAATATCCAAGTCATGCCAAAGCCAGGATTAGAACCTGAAGCCTTCAGTACCAATGGCCAGAGCTAATACTAATTGGAGCTAGGATACTAATTGAAAGATTTACAGATACTGAGGAATATTTAAAGATTTTTTACGGAAATGATGTGTATTGGAAGTGTAAAAGTTAAAACATGATTAAAAAAATTATTTTTTTTTAATTTATTGTGTTATTTAACAATTCATTCTTTCATGTTTTTCTGTTTTCCATGAAAAGAATTGCCGAAGGACATATGCTGATGTTATAATCCCAGCAGGTGTTTTGATAAGTATTAAATAAAACAAAAACGACACGTTAAAAATGTAAAGAAACTATCATGCCATATGACAAAAAAAAAAAAAAAAAAAAAAAAGTAAAAGGAATCATATTAAAAATTATTATTATGTTTAAAGATAATTATATAATTTACAATTTGTAAATTACAATGCGCAGATTATATTAAAATTGAAAATCAAATCTATTATATAGCACGATGTTTTGAAACTTTTTCAATTTTCCTTTAGATTAAAACAACTCAGTTTTAGAGTAAAGTTTGCGATATCATCGCAAAGCTTAATGTTTTTTTGGAAAAGAAACTTGTCTACAAACACTGAATTCACCCAACATTTTGGGACACTGGAGATATTTTTGGAGTAGTTTTAAAAGAAGTCTAAATGTTTTCCAATTCCCATTTTTTATCGAGTCGGAACGTGCTCTCCAATTTATTTTTTACTCCATCAACTTAGAAAGTTTGGTACACGAGAGAAATAACTTTGCAAATATTTTTCTTTCATCTATTTGTAACGAGTTTTTTATACTTTCATATTTTATTTCTGTAAGTGAGACTACATCCAAAGGCGTATTAAATTTTAAAGTATTAATTTATATATATTGTAATATATGTTTTATGAGTACGTTAATTGAAAAGTAAAACATGTCCATTGGAACTCATAATAGTGTTAGATTTCAGAATGAAAATTTCTTTTAATTTTTTCATTTTCAAAAATTGATACCCTTGAAAGTGTAATTAAGAAATCTTTCACGATTTTAATTTATATTGCATGGAACTTTCATACAAATTCTAGTTTTTATCATAGGGATTGAGTGCTCAGAGATATTTTTTTTTGTTCTAATGCAGCTGGCAAACACTTAGATAGCTGGGTCTTGGATGCCTTAAGGCAAGCGCTGCACAGACGTTACTCACCTTGCATTACCCAGGGGCGCGTGTAACTTGAAGATAAGCCACGGACGTGGAGTAACGCTCTACGATCCTATTAGGACCGGGACCTACGGTTCAAAGTGGATTCCGAACCACTACGAACATCCATAGCACTGCCGGGACTCGAACCCGAAAGCTGGTACCGAGGGCTAGAGCGCTAGCCACTCGTCCATTCAGGCCCCGGCTGTGAAATACTTTTTTCTTCCCGATGAAAACATAGTAGTCGTTAATAAGTGGATTAGGGATCCATTTCAAAAAATACTCTGGAAAATCTCTGAACTGCCGAAGAAGAAATCTTTATAGACTTCAAGACGACTAGTGAAATCAAAAGACAATATAAGAATAGAATATTCTTTGAATTTTGGGCAAGGGTGGATGATGAGCGCAATGCAATTGTATTTCGCATACTATTACCATTTTCAACATTTTACCTATGGAAAACAGATTTTCTACGTTGGCTGCTTTGAAAACAAAATAGATCTCAGCTATATATAGCAAAAAGAACTAAAGTGTAGATTTCTAATATTAAACATTCCTTCGAAAAATGTTGATATTGATACGAGATACAGGCCAAGACAGGCCTGGCAAGACTATGCAAAATTGTTGTTATGAAAGACGGCCCAGCCCCTCAATAATGATTATTAGACTTGTTTTTAATTTAGCATTACAAGAATTACTAAATGCATTGTGCAACCTATTTCTAAGCGTAATTATATTATATATATATAAAAGAGTATTTTATTTTTTATTATGTCAGTATGCAATTTGTTTTATTTTCGTGTAGTAAATTAATATC